>JBAMBL010002044.1:0-39489 GCA_037043405.1 Drosophila subquinaria
CATAAGCTTACTATTATATGTGTATGACCTACAGAAAAACTTTTCATGAGCTTACGCTCTCTTGACTGAACTCTCTCGAGAGAGTAATTAATTGCTCAGTTTCTTATTGTTTCATCATTCGCAAACGTTTCAGCATAATGACCATGAAATAAGCTTTTAATGAGCTGTCGCTCTCTTCTCTTTACTCTCGAGAGAGTAATTAATTGCTCAGTTTCTTATTGTTTTATCATTCGGAAACGTTACAGCATAAGCTTACTATTATATGTGTATGACCTACAGAAAAACTTTTCATGAGCTTACGCTCTCTTGACTGAACTCTCTCGAGAGAGTAATTAATTGCTCAGTTTCTTATTGTTTCATCATTCGCAAACGTTTCAGCATAAGCTTACTATTATATGTGTATGACCTACAGAAAAACTTTTCATGAGCTTACGCTCTCTTGACTGAACTCTCTCGAGAGAGTAATTATTTCAGTTTCATTGTTATCATTCGCAAACGTTTCAGCATAATGACCATGATAAGTTTTAATGAGCTCGCTCTCTTCTCTTTACTCTCGAGAGAGTAATTAATTGCTCAGTTTCCTTTTGTTTCATCATTCGCAAACGTTTCAGCATAAGCTTACTAACCTTACTAATAATATTTTTTAACACAAAACAACGAACTGCGAAACTAATTGTTAAACAAAATAATAAACACTTTGTGTTGAGCCTGCACTGTGATAAATGCCCATATTCATATAGATCGTCATGGTAATTACAGCAAGCAGTGTAACAAAGGCTTTAAGCCCAAAGCAAGGGTACAAATAAAGCTAAAAAAGAAAACACAAAAAATTTGTTTACCTTGGCCACGCAATTTATCTGCGTCTGAGTCTGCGGTCTTCGACTGAGACTTGAGTCTGAATCTCTTGGGTTTCTTTTGGGTCTCTGCATTCGCTTACTTATTATCTTGAGTTTATTTTTGGCATGCTGAGAGCAGCTTTCCATTGTTTACCCGACTCTTATAGGCCGGCAAAAACAACTTGAAGAATTTGCTACACTTTTTTTGTCTTCATATTTGTTTAGGTTTTTTTTTTTTTTTGGGCTCTCTTTGAATGTTTTTTTTCGGTTATTTTACGCGACGCCCACTTAAGCTGTACCAATTTTTTGTTTGTGGTTGTCGCAGCTGTTCTTTTTGGGTCTAGTCATTATTCTCGAGAGTCGTGACAAATAATTGTCTATCGATAATTCACATCATTCTAGCATTTATTTTATGTTCTCATGGAGCACGTAATAAGATAGACAAATTTGTAATGTGTGTTGGATTTGTTTGACTTTTAAGAGATTTGTAGTCTGCACATCATTTGTATTTATTTAAAAAAAATGTGTAACATATTATTTGTGTATATTATAATATTTCTATATTTGTTTCTTATCAATATATATTTTTATCTCATTGCAGGTATGTACAATTTTTTAAATGGGGGCTCGACAAATATGAGACTTGTGTCTGGTGAGTTTATAGATATTTTATACTAATTTGGGCATTAGGAGTTGATTAAAAATTAAAGCTAGAAATTTTAAATTTTCCGAAATGCAAATAAAAAATCAACTTTTAAAATTAATCGGAAAGATTTTCAAGCTCATTGAAATTTTAGAAAATTAAACAACTTTTAGGACAAAATATAATTTAAGTAAATGTAAAATCAGCTATTAATTAAGCAACATCTTTAAAAGCAATTGCCTTAAAAGTTTTAATATAATTTGTCTAACAAAAAATTAAATAAAAATTAAAACTGACCAGACATAGAAATTGCAAAACATTTGGAAGCAGCTTTGTCATTGGCCATTTACAAATGTCAAAGATTTGCCAAATGAAGTGTGACTTTTGAGTTTGTGATTTGATTTTCTCGCATAAGGCCAAAAACTGTATTATAATCATTTGGACATCAATCAAAGTCGAAACGTTGAGATTTCACAAAACTTATGACGCAGCTGAATGCGAGCTTGTAAATCAAGTTTTATATACTTAAAAAAAAATATATTTGTGGAAAGAGTATAATTAAGAGTTGACTATAATTATAATAATGCTGAATAGCTGCAGGAAATACAAATACACCCACTAATTGAAAAAATGCCAGACAGTTCATGAACTATAATAATGATGTTAGGTTAAGGAAGTTGGCAAGGGAAAGAAAGCAAGTGAGAGAGCTAACTGTCATTCAAATAAATCGATGTGATTAGCATTAGCATTAGACAATAACCTACGACAAAGTAGACAAAAGTCGCCTATGGAAAGACCAGCAAAACAATAGAAAAAATAAAAATAAATAGCTGACAATAACAATAACAAAACGACAACAACAACGTCAACTGCGACGCCACAATGTCTGGAACGTTCAGCGTTCACGTTCGGGGAATTGTTAATTTCCACACCAGATACACGGTTACAGATACAAATACAACTACACACCAGCTATAGATACTTTTTGCATTTGCAATGCGCCGCAAATTACATTTAAATGGCTGCCAATAAGTGAGGCAGCTCTCTGGGTGAACAATTGGCCCAAAAGGGGCGGCAATTGCAGGAATGGGTATCTCTTTTCCCTAACTAACTGCACGTGTGTTTAATTTTTTGATTTACTGTGAAATAGTTTTATTGCATTTCACACAGTGAGTGCAGGTCCAAAAGTGCTTAAAAAAGGTTTTTTATTGCTAGAGAATTTATATTAAAGCTTGCTTTCTTGAGAGTGCTATTAAATATAACAACTCCTCTTTCTTTCACGTTCGTAAACGTTTAACTGGAAGATAACACTTATAAATGTCTCTCTGGGGAGAGAATTTATGTATAAGCACTCTCGTGAGAGAATTTGCATATCCCACAAAAAAACCTCTTTACGAGGTAAAAGTTTAGTGACGAAAACATTTTCATGCCCCAAAATTTCTGATATCCAATTTTGTGACGAATAATATTAAGTTTTACATATAAATTATTTTATCAAAATTTTGGCACTCGGCACATTGCGCTAAAATGTATCAATTCTTCATACCAAATAAAACTCACTCACTGTTTTGCGAGTGCCGAATGCAAAAATTTTGCTTAAAATAATTTATATGTAAAACTTAATATTATTCGTCACAAAATTGGATATCAGAAATTTTGGGGCATGAAAATGTTTTCGTCACTAAACTTTTACCTCGTAAAGAGGTTTTTTTTGTGGGATATCAGAAATTTTTGAATAAGACCTCAGAAATTTTTAAATTGCAATATTTTTTGACAGTATAGCTTTGTCAACTTTGATTATTGTTTGTACAAGCTAAAGCAAATTGTCTGGCAACACTGGTCCCCTTTACAAACACACATGCCCAGCGCAAAAGCTATCAGCACTCTTAAACTCTGGGTGCTATGACACTTTGCTGCTGCTATCCTATTCCCATTCTAAGTAAAATGTATGTATTCAGCTAACAGGTAATTTCCGCATTACGCTGCAAGCAGTGCAAAAAGCCCTTCGAAATACCTTTTCAACGATATATAGATCGCATCTGTAGCTTCTATCGTTTGGATGCTATGGTGGTTTCACTTTTAGCGTTTTTAGCGAGTTTCCTTAGCGATCTTCCACAACTACGCGCGCAAGCAACCGTTTCGTAACAGGAACAAGTCCTCATTCAAACATTTAAGCTATCCAAACAATCAAACTGGCTGCTATGACACTTTGTTGCTGCTGCCCTATTCCAATTCAAAGTAAAACGTATATATTCAGTTAATAGGTTATATCTTCCAAACCTATCGGTAAAATTTTTTGTGTCATATATTAAAAAAACGCGAAATTTTACAAACTAAAACATATTGAAATTTAAAAAAAATCGTTAGCGGCGTTTTCTCAAAAACCGCCAAAACGTGGGGGAAAATACCTTATGTCACCTGTAGCAATTTACCTATGTACTTTAGAAAAAAAGTTAAAAGGTGTGCATAACAGCACTTCAAAATACCTTTTCAACGATATATAGATCGCATCTGTAGCTTTTATCGTTTGACTGCATAGGGTTTTAATTTTAGCGGTTTTTAGCGATTTCCCGCTAAACTAGCTTTTTTTCGAAAAAGTCGTAGAACAAACGTTTCTAGATTTTTGATCGGGAACAAGTCCTCATTCAAACTTTTAAGCTAAATCAACGATTTGATCCAAACAAACAAACAAACAAACAAACAAACAGACTGACTTTTCATCTCATTTTCGAAAGGCCCCTAAAAATTTCAAAATTAATTATTTTTTGAACCAGTTGTCCGATTTTGATGATCGAGGTGTCATTGACGCGTATTTTTGATGAGAATTGTAAAAAATGCATCGAAAATTCAAAAAGGCTCCAACGGCCCCATTAGCTCCAATAATTTAAATTTTTCCCCTCCCACTTACACCTGTTTATCTCACGAACCAGGTGAGTTTTCAAAAGTCTTAGTATGCACATTTGTAAGTTAGGTTGATACCTTTTGATCGTATATAACTCGACCTGATCGGACAGTCATAGCAAATCTTCCATTCTTCCTGTGTATATATGCTAGTCGCCTTCGCACCCTTCGTGCTGCTTTCGTCACTAGCGCGGACTGCCGTCCGCAGTGAAAAGCTCTTAAAAGTGCTTTTAAATATGACAATTCCTCTTTATTTCACATTCGTAAACGTTTAACTGGATGATCACACTTATAAATGTCTCTCTTGTAAGAGAATTTACACAAAAGCTCTCTTGTGAGAGAATTTACATGAAAGCTCTTTCGATTACGCTCTTAAAAGTGCTTTTAAATATGAAAATTCCTCTTTCTTTCACATTCGTAAACGTTTAACTGGATGATCACACTTATAAATGTCTCTCTTGTGAGAGAATTTACACAAAAGCTCTCTCGTAAATGAATTAACACAAAGCTCTCTCTTGAGAGAATTTACATGAAAGCTCTTTCGCTTACGCTTTTGAGGGCGCACTTTAATATGATAATTCCTCTTTCTTCCACATTTGTAATCATTTCATTGAATAAAATATTTTACAATCCCATGATTAATTGGTTTCTTAGTACTTTTAAAGCCTCCCTCGCTTTGATGTCTCTTATTAAGGTGTGTCCGTTTTCACTTTTATGGCTTATCGTCAGCTTGTGCTTCCTTAAATCCATAATTTTTATTAATTGCTGTAATTTCCATTATTGTTATTCACATTTTTATGCATTTATTGCATAACAAAATAGCAGCAATAACTATAAATTTAATAAGTACGGTGATTCCATCTTTTAATAATTCGCATTGAACTTTGTAACTGACATTGAAGTGAATCAAACGAAATGCATTTGTTTTTTTTAATGTCAGCTGTAAAAAAATATCCCCGTTAATTGCATGTTTAAAGGTTACACTTGACTTTTAATTGACAGCTTAAATAATTTGATATAAATGCACAGTTTGAAGAGTAAAACAACTCTAGAGTATTTAGAAGGTGTAATCAAAGGAATTAAAAAATAGCTATTATAAATTTGAAATATCGCTAAGAAATTATTTCTTATTTGCTAAGTTGTAAACCTTCTTTCATTACAAAAATATGTTGATTTTCAAAAAATTAATTTTTATACATATTTTTGTAATGTAAAGAGGCAATCAAATATCTTCCTATTCTTCTTCGAATCTTCTTTTATTTTAATGGCTTAATATCGAACTCATAATCAAGTTGTCGGCGACATCTAAAGCAGACTTTATGTTGATTAAAATTAATCTACTACAAAAGGCTTGCAGCTAATAAATCCTTTGATATTTTAGCTGAATATAAATTAGTCCAGCGACATTTGTTTTCGGCCAACTCTGTTTTGTTGACCCTTTTGTACAGACTTGGCCAAAAGCTAACATTTAATTACTTTGCCAAGCAGCCACGTGGCCAATGTTTACACACATAAATACGTTCTTTTGGGGCTGGCAAATTCACATGACTAGCAAAAGCAAAAGCAATTTTAGCCATTTTCTGCGCTGCGTTTATTTGGCCAAGCTAATGAGCTGGCGGCAGAAATGGTGGCCAACCCACTTTAAAGTGGGTGGGGGTGGTGCTGTGGGGGCATTAAAAATAAACCAAAGCTGTTGGCACATGGTGCGCTTCATTAGTTTCCACAAACAAAAGCAAAATCAACGAACAACGCAGAAGAAGGAACAACACAAGTACAACATTTCTAGAGCGCTTAAGTTCATTATGGTTTCGTGTTTCACTTCAGGTTAGTATGCGAATGTGTGTGTCCGTCGTTTCTGACCAGTCTAAACAAACGTTGTTTAGACGGATCCCCCCAGCGACATGGCTAATATGACAAATGACGGCAGACAGCTTGGCGACATGGCAAAAAAAAAACTGCAACAAAGCAAAAAAAAAAGAAGAAAAAAAGGGAAAAATGTTTTTCGAATTTTCTAGCATTCTTTTTTCTACTTGCTTTTCTTTTTGCATCACGCAACGCCCACTGCGAAACGTGTGGGGGGCGTGGCAAGTCATGCTAGTTTTGAAAAATCACAGAAAGTAATAGAAAAATGGGAAAATATTAGCGTAATTTATAACAATTATTGCGCAAATCAAATGAATGTCGAGGGAAATTCAAGACTAAAAAAAAAAAGTTAATGCCCTATGATCTTTAAAAATAGTTGAATAAAACTATACTTATGCTTTTCATGTTAACATAACTATCCTTCAAATTAGGAAATGTAATGCATATAGTAGAATTAGAGATTCTCTTAACTAATTTCATCTTTTAATATTACTTGCATTTAACAACAAAACAAAATTTAAGTTTAATTTCATGCAATTATTTAACTCCTATCTAACATCGACTAGGTAGCTTAAAAAATGTTAATTGTACTTACTGTATTGTAAGAAGTACTCTGTATCAATTAAAAATGATTGATTATTTGAATAATTAATAAAAAAATAAAAAAAAATAATATTGAAAACTTATTCAAAACATTATGAGGATCTATTTCCTTCAATCAAATAATCAAAAATGACGCCAATATTTATCCTATAGATAATTTTAACTAATTAACTTATCTGGCAACGCCCTCAATTATCTCTGGCAAGTTTTATAACTAGTGTAAGTAAGTCCTAATCAAAGTTACAGCATGTAAATCGAGGGAAAAAGCTTTTAAATTGCTCACAATCAATCATATAATGCAAATTTAAGCCAATATTTAGCTATTTAAACCATCTGGCAAAGCTCTCAATTAACTTAGGCAAGTTGGATAACTAGTGTAACTAAGCCCCAATCAAAGTTACAGCATGTAGATTGAGGGAAAAAGTTTTGACCGCCCAATTTCGCCATAATTACAGACAGACGTTGTGAATCGGAGGACTGAGAGAAATAGACGCAACAATTTGCAACTTGCAAGTTGCCACTTGCAACTGCCGCGGCTGCGAGCAGCCGTCCAAATGGGGCAGGCATAAACTTCAAAGCGTTTGCATGAAAAGCGCAAAAGAAAAGACACTAAAAATTATTAGTTGCATTTTGATTTGATGAGTTTTCTTTCCACAGTTGAATTTAATTATGTGCGATTTTACAAATGTTTCCAACTAGAAATAAAGCCAAGCATATTGCAACAGACAGACCGATAGACAGATAGATAGGGTGTTGTGTGCCACATGTGGCAAGATGAGCTAAATTATTGTCGTTCTAAAAATGAATTTATTTATTCAACTATTGATTACAGAGATTTTTTTAATTATGACAATTGGGAATACATTTAATAAATTCAATTTTAAATTAGAAATTATTTTGAAAATATATTTTTAAATGAATTATTTAAGTACTTAAATTATAAACAAGCTAAATAAAGCAATTATTTAGTTCAATGAGTAAAAAAATAATTAACAAAAAACTGCGCCCAAAAGTATGCAATATTATTATGAATACTTCGAAATTCAATGCAAGCATTATCTATATGTGTAGGTACGGGTATTTTAAAGTCGAATAAGTAAGATTTGCACTTGGTTTTGTTATGACTGCTCAAATTCTGTATTCTATTTTTTTTGTGGAAAACTAGAGCAATGAACTGCAGTGTGTTTGTGAGTGTATTCACATTTGCATTTGGACACTATGTATTCGATTTGTGGTTGTTGTTGTTCTTGTTGTTGCTTGCATTCGACCGGAACTATGAGTTCATAGTGCCCATTTACGACAAATGGCAGCTAAAAAGGAAGAATAGCAAGACGGCATACGAAATGTAAACATTCCAAATTTAAAACGACAACAACAACAACAACAACTGTAATAACAATAACGTATCCTGCTAACCCACAAAATTGGAGGTGATTGCACTTTTGTATCTGGGCTTACCTAGGATTACCTTTTACCTGTTTTAACTTTACCTGGCCATTTGTTTGAAATTCACCGTGTCACGCGATGTGAAATTTTCCAGGAATGCATTGCAGCCATTGTTGTGTGTTGCGTGTCAGCAAAAACTAAATTTTTAATGAAATGCATTTTGAGTAGTTTTGTAGTTTTGTAGGTCTTTATTCAAGCAAAATATATGTGTATGACTTGTAAGTGATTTGACTGTGACTGCGTCTCTTGGTATTTAATTAACCCAGTTTCAATAAGCCCAAGACTCTCTGCATGTTGACCAAAACAACAATAACAAAAGAAGCTGCAAGCACAACAATACACTCTGTTTACACTCAACTGACTCATTGTTCGGACAACATTTGGACAGTCGTAGTGTAAACAGAAAAAATATCTTCATAATATTTGTCCATTTGCGTTGAAACAAAGCTCTAAGCTTTAACTACAGTGCAGGGCAAGTGAATAGAACGAAAGGCTTTATATGAAATTTAAAAGATTTTAAATCTTTTGATCTAAAATAAGCTACTTCTTCTATGCAACCAAATTTAATTTATTTGGAAATTATTTTTATTTCAGCAAATTGGAATTGAAGCTTCTGTTGATTCTGTATTGAATAGAGAAAAGCTCATCTTATTTCCTTTCTAAACTATTTAAAAAAAAATTATAAAAGGAAATGTTATACATTTTTTTTTAGCTAAAATCGGGTATAAAAATTAAACATTTTTGTAATTATTTTCTTAGATTCAAATTCTATGAAAGCTTTTACACATACACGGCTCACAGACACGCGTTGAAAGCATCGGCTCCTTAGCGTTGCCTTGAGAGCTTTCGAAAGCTCACTAATACACGCACAAGTGCAATTGAAAGCTTTTACTGAAAGCCATTACCCTATGGTTTTGTAAAGCGTTTAATAAATTCAATATTATAATTCCACTTTAAATATTTTAATTATTTTTAAAATGATTTACACTTTCCGCCTTATTTTGCTGCACTGCACTGTGCCATATGCAAAATTGCTGTCATTGACACCTGGCAAAGAAAATAAAAACAAAAAACTCATGAGGCAGACAAATTGTTGTTGCCACGCCCCTAAAAAAGATCAACAATTTGGCATTGTTTGCCTTCAATATTGATAAATTAAAGCATTTACTTGATTTACAACGAGAAACACATACAAATAAAGCCGAGTTAATTTCGTATAATTTATTTTGTTGGTTTTCATGTGTTTAATTAATTTATTGACTGATTTTGTAGCTTCCCCTTCGCCGCTTTTGGCCATGTGTTAATTAAAATAACTCGTTTTATTTCGTGTGGTTTTACATAATTTAATTCAATTTTCGTTTAACTTTGTCATTGACACGAACCGAGCCTCGGACGGGCCCCAAAATAAAAAAGCAACAACTATGTTGTGTCCGAATAAACATTTCTGTAATAATAATTTTTGTCAAAATAAAAACTTTCACTTTCGTCAGCTGCTGTTGAAAATTGAAGTGCAAGTAATTATGGCTTGTACATGTTGTTTAAACAATCTCTCAATCTCACCTCTCCCAACAAAAAAGTGTTATAAATAAGTGTGACACACAATGTACTCTGCTCTCAACAATTTTTGATTAATTTTCACTCCCCTTTCAGCCTCGTTTCAACTCAAACAAAAATTATTATAAATATAAATTTCCATGCCATGTTTTTTTGCCTTAATATCCTACACAAATACGTGGGCGTTGCGTGGAAATATGCTGACAACGTTTTGTACTCGGATTTATGGAAAATGAAAATGAACAGAATAAATATTTATTATTTTCGTGACGGTAATACTTGGAAAGATCATAGCAAGCAAAGCTCTTTAATATTTTGAGTTTTTCACATTTTATGTGCTCTTTTTTTGTGTGTAACATTTATAGTTATATTTATGCTTATCATTCACATAGATAGATAGTAGAAGTTGTAGATAACGTAAGTTGTTGCCATATGTTGAAGAACTTTGTAGATTGCCCAAAAAACTGTCCAACTGTCTTCAATTTTTATATTGACAGTCTCATACTTTGTACCCTAGTTATCGCTTTTTGTAATCATTAAAAGTTTTTTGATCAAAAGTATAACAAAAATATACGAGTGGTACTTTCTGGGGGAACAAAATTAAAACCTTAAAAATGTAATTTTTTCTAAATGACCACCTCGAAGTCGCTTAACTTAAACCATAGACAGGCAAAAACTGTAACAAAAATTTTCACATTATTATTGAATAACTTAATTACATGACAGGCAATGAAAAAAGGTTTTAGCAAAAAAAAGTCACAAGCTTTTGATGCGACTGTACATTAATCAGGATCTTAAGAGATACAAAGAACTGTTTGGCAGAGAATTGTTTCGCAAGTTGAAAATTATGGAACTGTTGACTAATAACGAAAAATCTAAATAGAAAATTTTGAAATTTGAAAAAAAAAAATTAAGTATACGAATTAAGTACATTTCGTCGATATGAAGACTATCTTTGAAACCAATCTGACTTTGTTAGTGAGTCACGAAAGTGGCAAAAAATTACACAGAAATTTGGGGAAAAAAAATAATTTCTTCTCTATATTATTTATTTTTTGGATATGCAAAGAATACTTTCTATCAAAATATTAACACTTTAACCTTTCCTCAATTAATGCCCTTATTCAAATTCCACTGTTCCACCTGTTGAGCGTCGCGTTTATGCAAATTTGCTGAATACCAGAACAACCCGTTAATAATTGATGAGCGTTTTGTTTGTCAATACAAATTTATTTATTTGTACAAGCGTTAAATATATAAAACTTAGCTTATTAGCAAATACATAGTATACAGGTTTTATTTAATTAATATTTAAATCACATTTTAGCTTACGAATCTAAAACAAAACAAAAACAATGCTTAATAAAAAGTTAAGCAAAAAGAAGAAGAACAACAATTTGTAAAATGTTTTTCTTTGTCTCGCAACTGATTTGTCTTTAGATTGTTGTTGAATTCAAAGCACATTTTGATATAGGAATATATGTATCTATTATCAAAGTAAAAAACGGGCACACTGCCAAAAGTGTTGCAACTCTTGCTTTTCATTCATTCTTTTTTTGGCTAGTGTGCCCTAATTTTTTTTTTTTGCTCTCCCACACACACACAGAGAGAGAGACACAGGTTTTTTATAGGACGGTCATGGCGATGAACATGAGCAAGACGAGTATGAGCCAAGGGCAAATGAACATCAGGCAGGCAACCTCAAACATTTTAGCTGCTGGCGGGGTGGCAACGCTGACACTGCTGCTACTGCTGCTGCTGCTGTTGATATAGATCTCAGGTGGGGCACAACTGTTGCGTTGTTGTTGTTTGTCTTTTGATGTTTTTATCTGCTTTTTTTCTACTTTTTATTTTTGCTATTGTCTGTGCAATTATTTCTTTGTTGTCACACCGTTTTCACGCTGGTTTTACGCCACTATTTGATTTTGCTCTTTGCGCTTTTTTCTTGAGCTTTGTTTGGTCTTGTCTACCAGCTGCCATAACACACAAAACACAACGTACGACGTTCACTGTCACACTGAAGCGGGCCACAAATCGCTTGATGTGTCGACTGCTCTGCTGCTGCTTCACTGCTTTTGCTTTTGCTTTGTTTTTGTTGCTGTTGCTGCTGTTGCGTCGCCAGTTTGTTTGCTGCTTATGCCTAAGCAGCTGTGTGCGTATGTGTGTGTGTTTGTGTCTGTTTGCTTGTGTTTGTAACAGTCAATCAGCCGCTCTGACGCTCTTGCTCTCCAACTCTCCCACTCTCTCACGCCGTACACCTTGACGTTGTGTGCTTTTGTCTTGTTGAACTTTTACGCTCCGATCGTTGGCGCTCTGCCTCTTTTGCGCTCTCTCTCTCTCTCTCTCTGTGTGTCAGTTGCTCACGCTCTCTTTGTGCTGTCAGCATTTACTTGGCGTGCTTTTTTGGTCAGCAATTTATTGTTTTTTTTTTGCAGGGAGGTTTTGACTCTAGCTGTAATTGCGTTTATTTCATTGACCCCGTAGTTTAAAGGTGCTCCCACTCCCACTTTGTTGCATTTGCATTTTGTTTTGGGTTGGCACCTTTTGATTGCAAGCTTATCAAGCTCTAAGCTCAGCTATTAGTGATGGCCTTTTCAAATTAGCTTTGACTTGCCTTTTTGTCTGTTGCACAATTCTTCTAAAGCTTCTAGAGATGGTCCTTAATTTCGATAGCATTGTTGTTATCGATCTTTTTATTCAAATCCTTTTGGATAAGCTTTGACATACATACCTTTAAGTACTGTGTATTTGAAAAGCTTTTATTGTCTGCCTTGCTCTTTATTTTCAACAAAATCTTAAGTGAGACTCTAATAAATTTTCTAAAAAATTGCATAGCTCTATATTCCGACTGATGATATCAATAGCAACACTACGATGTTTTATCAAATACTTTTAGAGATGTTAGTTAAATCGATAGTACAGCAAATATCGAGTAATCACAGTCAATTTAAATTTATATGACTGGCTTTATAAGCTTTAATAAAAAAAAAAACATTTAAATGCTGTTATTTCTTTTAAGATCTTTGATATAACATCTTGTATCCTGAAGAAAATCTGTAATAAATTATTTTAAAAATTAAAAAACTCTTTATATTTCAATCCCCTCTTAAATAAACAGTCACTATTTGCGTCCTATAAATTCCTGATGAATATTATCAATGCCATGTGTTTAGGCATACTCAAAATAGACCAATCAGAAGTATCTTATCTTTTACAGAAACTTTTCCACTGAAAGCCAACAAGTCGAATATTTTTATCAAATTCTGTGACGACCTTTTACAGAACTGGTCCGTATGAAGTGCAGCCCAATGGCATATGGAAAATTACGGCCAGACAACCAGTTTCTTGAGTTTTTTTTATATTTTTTTTTGTTATTGTATATAAGTAGTTTTCAATATGTTTCCATTAATAAAGGCACAAAGCAGTCGGCGTTTAATCTTATCAGAGCTCTTTACCTACATATGTGAGCTGCTTATAGGCTCTATATACTTTACTTGTACATATGTATTTTATTTCTATTTCTTTATGCGTTCGAATCAATTTTGATTGAGCTACTTGAAATTGGTTAATTGTGCTAAAAATATAAATGAGCCATAAAGGCAACACACCAAATAGTAATAATAATAATAATAATTAGATATGAACACAGCTCGAATCAATATTAAAGCAATAACGGATTCAATGGGGACTTTAACGATAATAATAAATTGATTGTGTTAATTAAAGATTTTAAGTACTTGAGTAGCATTTTTAAACCAATGTTTGATTTATTTTATTTTTTTTCTTTGCAGGTATGTTGTGAATCATTTGCCAGACATGTTGTCAACAGTTTTATATAATTAGCAATGTCTATTTATATTTGTATTGTAAGTATTATAGACGATTTATAAATTTCAGAAATATTTTTAAAGATGATTTATAATCAACTAGGGGGCTCCGTCCCAAACATATACTCTGTGACTTCGGTTGAGATATCTTAAGCAGAAAAAAAAGTTGTTCATACTAAAGGTTAATTTGCATCCGATTGTTCCTATGACAGCTATATGATAAAGTAATTAGACTTTGACCAAATTTAGTCAGAATGTAAAAGACAATCCAAAACATACAATCTTAAGAAACAAAAAAGTTTTTCATACTAAGCAATTCCGCGACCTTTGACCCACTTATAGGTCTCAGCTATGTTGTGTGAAAATTTTAGCTTCCTATCTTTTACCGTTTGGCCTATACGTTAATGTGTCAGTCAGTCAGGATATAGAATTTTATACATATAGATAATGAAGAGTGTAATTTTAGTGGGGTTAAATTTATGTTCTTGAAGACCGTTTTGAATCAATTCAGAATCTAATCTTATAAATAGTTTGTCTAACTCTGTGCGTAAAACTGTTTTTAAATTATTTTACAACAAGACACTGCTGACTGCAGACATGATATATCGAAATTGTTTCCTTCGTTTTTTTGATCGGGAATGTATTTAATGTTTCAAAACATACTTTTCCTCTGGAAGAAGTATAAAATGGAACATTTTTTTAAATCATGTAAGCGTTTGTCTTTTTGAACATTCCATGTGTTTCAAAACACACTTTTTAATTGGAAAACAATAATTTTGTTAAATTTTGTTTAAATTATGTAAAACAGTCGAACTTTCCTAACTCGAATTACCATTATCCAAAGAAATGGTTCGAGTTATGGTGATATTCGACCTATAGAGTTATTTTTCTTAAGTTTATTAATTTTACTGCCACTCATTTAGCTCGAGTTAGAGAGAAATTCGAGTAATAGAAGTTCGAGTTATGGAAGTTCAACTGTATTTGTGTTTTTGACATTCTAAAAACCCTTCCATCTCAAGTAATTTCTCTCGACTTTGTGATATAATCTAATACTTATCTAACTTGTTAACCACTCGTATTTTATGAACCTTAAACTTTGAAATTTGAGCCAACTTTTTGAATAGCTCAACTTGAAGCTTACAATCTATCAAGGAAATGTCCTGAAAGTAAGCACATGTGTGTTGTGTTTGTTGTTAAGTACAATGGGATGGATAGCACAACTTTCTAACCAATTGAATAACTGTCCAACTTTCTAAGTACATAGTTGATTGTTTATGTTTTTGTGGCATGTTTAACGCATACACACAATCACACACACACATATATGTAGGTCATGCTCTAGTTAAGATACCCTAAGAGGCAGGAAATGAGAAAGCATATGCAATTAACATAGTTCTCTCAACATAAAGATGTTGATGATGATGGATGATGAAAAAGAAGAAAAAGAAGCAGCTGAGCAGACAAGTGTACTTGGAATGTCCTGCTTTATGCTTAATGTAATTGATTTGGCAATTTCCGTAATATTTGGATGATTAAATATTTACATTAGGCTTTGTGTTGAGGTCCTTGCACAAGGACCTTAAAATTGTGCGCCTCGTTGATTATTTATAAATTGGCGTAATTAGTTAGACAGTCAGCAAACCATCGAGTAAAATTAGGACAACAGCAGACTAACGGCATAAAATGTCAGAGAGAGAGAGAGAGTAATGTAATGAATATATATCTCTCTCGCAATTTTGTGCAGCGTTCATTTCTGCACAGCCAGCAGCTGCTGCTGCCTCTCTCTCTCTCTCTCTCTGTCTATTGTTGTGACTCTGCTCCTGCACCCTGCCCCACTTACATATTTTTTTTTTTAGGACAGCTTCGTTTGTATGTGTAATTTATGCTAAATGAATGCGCAGGCGCCTTACAAAATCCCCTTTTAATGCAGACGCTCTCTCGCAGACGCGCTCTCTCATTTTGGCGCTCTCGCTGTCTATATTTATGTATGTATCCGCGAGAGAGCGCACATCACATCAAGCATTGCCTAATTAGCGAGTGGGAGGGAGGTAGGCAGAGGAGCAGAGCAGCCTGCTGCTTAGAAACGAACAGCAGCGTCGTTATTTTCAGTCAACCACCCACAAACACACACACACACACACTAACATTCACTCACACACACATTTAATCAATGCGAGCCCACTTAACAGCAAAATTGCAACATAAAACTCTTGCGCTTTCTTTCTCTCTGCCGCTCTCTCGCGTTCACGTGTCCCAAAATGAACTTGCAGTGAGCGAGCGAGAGAGCGCGTTTAGATGTGGGAGAGAGTGTGCTTTGTGCGCTCATCTGCATGTTTCGCTGGGGCGATGAACGGCGCCAAACGGGAAAACGGAAAAAAAGCTACCCTCAGAGTGCTGCGAGGCTGTCAATCTACACTTTGGCTTCTTTCTAACCAACCAACAAACAACACACACCAAAAACACACGCGAAAAAAACCCCAATTGCATTTAACTAAGCAACAAAAATTTATAATAATAATACAAGAAAAAGATAAGCGTAATAAAATATTATTTTTTTTGTTATTTTATATAAATAAATTTGCTAAAATATATGCTGTAGAGCAAAACAAAAGTCTTATCGCGCCTCTGCAGAGTTGTCGCGTTTCATGGTGTTTGTGGCAAATGCGGAAGTTGTCGTCGTCAGTCTTCGTCGGACATCGCAAGTGTGCAACGCAGTTTGATGTGAAATAAGAATCAAATCTATAAAGTGTGCAAATCAAAAATAGAAAAAGTGTTATATAAAAAATAATACAAAAAAGAGCTGTGCACAAATTGTTTTGTTTATAATCAAAACGAAGAGAGAGAAACGAAAAAAGTTCATTAGCAAACGCCTCGGCCAGCCCTAAAATTCGTTTATCCTCTCACGCTCTCCAGTGCGTGCGTGAGTGTGTGTGTGTGTGCGAGTGTATGTGTGTGTATTGCTGTAATTAAACGTGCGTGCCACAAAGCAAAATTTTTTGTCTCCTTCACACGCTCCACACTCCACAGATAGTTGCTGTGAGCTGTGTGAGTTGCGAACTGCAAGTTCAGTTCTCATCGTCTAGAATTTCGCGCCTATTTCTCGTTTTCACATTTCTCGGTGGTGCAACAACACACAACAACATTTCATTCATGGAAAACAAAAACAATCTAGAAATTGCTTTTAATAACGGAAATATATTTATTAAAAGGTAATGTGGCCCTTCATTCAAATTATTATGTTGCATATTTATTTACAAATTAATTTTTTTTTTTTAAATTAAAAAAAAAATTATAAAATTAAACAAAAATAATTATGACATTTATTGTTTTAACATAAAAAAAAATGGTTTGGTTTTTTCATAAATAAGTCAACATTGAAACAAATCGATTCTGTAATTTAACATATCTTCTCATTACATTAACTACAATGGAATCAATTCCCAAATGCAGTAGAAGGGGTTTAATATGGACTTACATTTATTATTAAGGCTCAAGGCTACGAATGCGCTGTTAATTCGAGTCCTTGCATTGAATGTCATTTGAACTAAGGTTGTTGAAGCCTTCAATTGACATTAACTGTACAAATTAAAAGTTGCAGAAATGTAGTCTAACTATTAAATGTATTACTTCTTAAGGCTTGCAATAAATTAGATTTTTGAATACTTAAAATTTCTACTACATCTTGTATGTTTTTTAAATAAAATTAAATAAATATATGGTAAAAAATAAATATAAAAAATATATTCCTAGGCTAGGACATCAAATTATAAAGAAGTAAAATTTAAAAAAAAAACAATTAAATTTTATAGATATCAATTTTAAATTAAATATGTTTAGAAGCATTATTTTAAATTTAATCAAATTAATCAAATTAAATTTAAAATTATATTTGTATAGCAGCATTATTTTTCTTTTCAGAAATTTAATTCGTTTATAAGTTCAATATAAATTATTCTAAAAATATAAGTTTTCTAGTGAATCTTAATTCTCTTGTCATTTATACAAAACTGAGTTCCCTTAAAGAAACGACTTTCATCCCACATAAGCTAGCTCGCAAATCATTATCATGTTTTCAGACCTCTCTAAATGTTCTCCCATCTCTGCGCCATGTTTATCCAAGCAAAACATACAACAATTTCTACGAAATGTACAATACAAGCTAAAAGCAAACATTTTTCGACAAGACGAATTCGAATTGAAACTCAATGTCAGGCTAAGTGTCCTTAACATAGCACAAAAATGGCTCTCATAAAGGTAGAATTCTCTTTCCCTCATATTGTTCCTCTCCCACTCACTCGCTGTGTTGGGGCAAATCAATAGCCTTTGCATACTTCTAGGCTCGGGGTCTGATAAATAATGCGATAGCAAATTGCTTTTCCAATAATTCAGCTTGAACTTGATGTGAAAGGTGCCTCGGTCAGTTAAATTGTGTGCAATGGCATTTAAATCGACAATTTTTTTGTTACCTGTCGATAGATTTGAGCAATTTTATTGATTGGCGTTGTCTTTTCTGGTTGTTTCTTATTCTGGCTGTTGTTGTTTATTGTGTTCTCATTAAGGTTTTCTTCTATTCCAAGAATACAAGACTATAAATTACCTTGGAAAAATCTTGCAAAGTATCTTAGATCAATGTTAACAGCGGGAATAAGATGGAAGTTAATTCAAAAATTAAATAAGCCACAAAATTAGGGAAAATTAGATAGATTAGATAAATAATATACTTAATTACTTTTTAAAATAATTTATTTATTTGTATTTAAAGTCAAAAGAACTCTTCAAAATTAAGAACTAAATATGTTATTAAATTAAAATAAATTATATACATATTTAAATTTAAACTGAAAGTATAAAAAACAAATAAAATAATATAAGAACTCATATGCCCATTTGGGTAATTTTATGACTAGAGGGTATACTAAATTCAACGACATTTGGTCTAAGTCTTTGCCGCGTTTGTTGTCGTCACTTTTGATGGCTTTTGGCTTCGTTTCGATTACGCAATGCTCACTTGAAAGTTGCTTTTATTCATTTCCCATTGTGGGTTGCCAGCAACAACAACAATAACAACCGAAACAACAACAACAAGCACCAGAAACCAACCCCTTGAATTGTTCGTTGGTTTCGTTGCTTTGACAGCCGCATTGGCGTCGTCGCCAACGTTGCGTATACGCAATATTTTTATAACTCTGACCACATTTGTTCCTTGCTGAACATTTTGGGGGTGACCTCAACCTAAGTCAACACACCCCAAAAAAGAAACCAATAACTACAACAACAACGACGTTCACGATCATCAACAACATTTATCCAAAGCAATAATTTGCTTATTTTTATTTTTCTATTCGCTTGAATGCAACTTTATTGTTGTTGTTGCCAATTTGGGCATTTTGGAAAATGAATTTGAGATTTTGCTATGCTGATAATTTCGGGCGGCGTTTATTATAGACATTTGAGTCTTTATATATTTTATGATACAAACCACTTTGATGATGGCATCTGAGCTGAGATATAGAGAGAGATAGACGAATACAAATAGATGGAGAGAGAGAGAGAGGGACATATGCCATAAGTTAATTTACCTAATAGCCGCTGGGCCATTAAAAAGACACGATTTTTTCTGTTATTGTTATATTGCACATTTGAATCTGACGTCAGCTTGGGAATTTTGTTTTGATGAAATTAAAGGCGGCAAAGCCGTTTGAAAGCTTAAAATTAGAGAAACTCATCAATTGCTATTTATTGACTTGAAGATTTTTATCTCAATCAACAAATCGACAGATAAAAGTTTTGCAGAGAAATTGTTTAGTGGGAAAGGAAATTTAATACAACAAACAATTAAAAATGAATTCAGGGAAATTACTTTAAAATTAATAGATCAAACTATAAGAAATAAATTCAGGGAGTTAATATGTCTTTAATTTTATTGCCAGATCTTATTTTCAATATTATTTATTTTAATAGAAATGTATTTTTTTTTACAAAATGTTTACATAATTTAGTTAATCCGGAATTCTGCGAATTTACAAAGAGATTTTAGAAAAAACTGTTGAACCTAACAAAAAAAAAAAGATTTCACAATGAATTCAGGGATTTTAAATGCCATGAATTTTAATACATTGCATTTGTAGCTGTCAGTCTTTTATCTTTTTGTAAAAGAAAAAATACATATTTTGGAGAAAGAATTAATTAAAAAATTGCTATCTTTCCAAAAAATCCATTATAAATCACCCAGTGTTAATATTTTACAAATTAACAAATGAATATATTTAAAAATATGACCCATAAATTGTTAGAAATGTTGTAAGCTTCATTTTCTATTTATAAAATGAGCAGATTATAAAATAATAAATAAATAATATGTTTAGTTTAACTTGAAGAAAAAAAATGTAGCTTCTTTAAGAAATTATAATTTACATGAAGAGTTTCTATGAATTTTGCAGTCTTAATTTTGTATGAGATTCTCCTTTTAAATGTTTCTAACTTACGACCAGTATAAATATGCCCACTATAACTTTTAAAACGGAAATTTCTATTCAAAATTTCGCTGCTTTACAATCTTGTGCTTAGATTAAGCGAACTAAATTCGAACGCGTCACAAAAATTCTTTTAAAATGTTATTTATTGCGCATACGCAATATTTGATGGACAAACTTCGTTAGGAAACTTGCGGCAACTTTCAGCTAAAATTGACCGACAAATTGGAGAGCACAACAAAAGCAACTGTAATTTGATAAAGTTAACAACCAAATTGTGCACATTTTTTTCTATTGGCGCCACATTTGCTGCAGTTGCAACAAAGTTGAGCACAAAAATGTATCATAAAATGAATGTAGGTGACGTTTGCTCATCGAATATGCAATATTAAAAAGAGCTTACAGTTGAAACTGTAACTGTAACTGTATTGTAACTGTAACTGTTTTTGTGAATGTATCTCGCAACTACAAATGTATCTGTAGGTTGCAACAAAGAAAGAACTAAACACACAGATATATCAACATGATGTTCTCAATGGTGTTGTGTCGTATTTCCATCTCTTTCTCCCCCAATTTCCCGATGCGCATCTCCACCCACTTTTTGCACTCTTGCCACATGGTGTGTGGCAACATCGTATTTCCAGGTCAAGGTTGTGCTTGACTGTGTGGCAAAACGAATTTTTTCTTTTACTTTTTGTTCTCCTTTTGTTTGCCGCTTCTTGTTGCACTATAAAAATTGTTGTAGTAGTTGCAGTTGCAATGCGCTTTTAGAAAAGTTTGTCGAGTCCTTTGGCTGCGTCCTTGCTGCGTTTTTATAGCGCAATGACGCGTATTCAAACGCAAACACACACACACATATAGATAGAAAATACTTTGCATAATTTCGTTATTTATGTTGAATCCGTTTCGAGTTGACTGAGCTGAAACGCAACTTCCTGCCGTCCTTCCCGCATTTCCTGTCGTCGTCGTCCTGCTGTCAACTCATTGTTGTGTCCTTTATGACGTGCATAAATTTGACGCTTCAATGCGTTTATTACTCATCTCGTTTAAATATTCTATGGAGCCGTGTCCTTGTGGCTTATGCGCAAATTATGCCAGGGAATAATGGATTAAAGCTCAATGTTATGTAGATCAAGATTGTGAAAGATACTCGTATCTTACAGCGCTCTCAGAATAAATTGCTTAGATAGTTTTAAAAATTACTTTTAATTCGAAAGATATCTAATGTAACTTCCACGCTATTATCCGATACTGAAAAGAATATCGGTGAAGTTCGAATTTTGATATTCGATTTTTTTTTTTGAAACGGTTACTGGTTGATTTTTTGTTTTGGTTTCGAAATATTGGTTAAATTAGAAAACAAAATTCTTTGATTTCAATAAATAATTTTCTTATTAAATGAAATTTATATGTAAATTAAATATAGAGATTCAAAATTAGTTTTTAAATTGACAATAAAATTTAATTTAATGATTGATTGAACCGAAACCAACCGTTATGCATGAATTGGTTGCTAAACGGTTATTTCGTCTTGAAAAATTTCGGTTTTTGTGTTTTGGCATAATAAAAGTTAGGGCTATTTTTTTATATATAAATTGAAAAACAATAATTATTTTTGATTTTTATCAATTAAACTAATTTTAATTATTAAAATAATTTTTTTTTATAAAAATCAGCCAATAACTCTTATTTTTTTAAAACTCATAACTATTATTGGCAGTCCCAGATAAAAAAGTTACGGTTTCATTCGGTTAATATCGGTTAACGGTTATGGTTTCAGTTACGGTTTATAATCGCTGATATCTAAAAGTATTTCAATATCCAGTCCTATTTATGTTGACATGTTTGCATGTTAATGTCCTTGTACCACAGCTTTCACTTTTTATACGTATACGTAATATTTTGTATTTTCTAAGTGCACACGACCTTCTGAACGCCGACTGAGAGGCCTGGATTTTATTTTCATATTTTCACATTTTGTGTAAATTTCGGTTGAATAGAGAGAGAGAGAGGGAGAACATTGTTTGTTTCATGTTATGAATACATTTTTGAGTGGAAAATGACATTTTCTCTCATGCTGTGTTTCAGTTTCAGTTCTGCTGCCCAAGGTCTATTTTCTAAGCAACTCCTGTACTTGAAACACACACTTGAAAACCCTACCCCCCTCTTAGGTAGCCCCTCTTCACCCACACACACACACACACATTACGAGTCGAGTCATCAAATGTTGTGAATGATGTCGGAGGTTTCTCACTCAAGTGGCTCTCAGAACGTGACTTGTTTTGGACTTAACCGGGCGGAAAAGTCAAAGTCAGGGTCGTCATCATCAAGAGCAAAAGGGCCTCAAAAATATATGTGTATAAATATACTCGTACTCGACTGTAATAAGTCTCTCTCTGTCCCTAGCAAAACCACCTGAGTAAGCATATCAAGTGGGTTTTTTATGTTTTAACCTTGCCAACAGTTTCCCCTTCCTTTTGGATGTGAAACAAGTGTTTGTTTTTTTGTTTTTGCTTTTGGCTTAGGCCTCATTCGTGGTTCATTTAATTATGCATCTAAAGCACGTGTGCTTGTCTCTTGCTTTTAATTAAATATTATAATTAATGTAGCTGATAGTTAGCATTTAGCGCGCGTCTTTGATATACCCTGTGATCATAGGAAGTGTTAAAATGGGTATGATAAAGTTGTCATAAAGAAAACAAACCGATTTAGATGTCTTTGAAAACTAGTCAACTAGAAAATCGTAGAGTAAATGACGATATAAGTCATATTTTGAATCAATTTTTTAGTAGTGAATATATTTTCTATATGCGATTTTCAATATACTTAAATTTATGATTTTCTTATTGTGATAGTTTAAAATTTTCAACAAAATCGGTTAATAAACACGATAGTTATGCAAAGATTTTTTGAGTCTGTCTATAAGGTGTATTCTAAGATTGTATTTTTAGACCCCTTAAAAAAGTAAAAGGGTCTTTTAACTTTGTTTTCTTAAGCATTTCAAAATACTTCGAGCTATAAACTAAATATATTTCCACAGTTGAATATTTTAGTAAATATTCTGCATGTTTTTCAAAAAGTTTTTATAATAATTAAACTAAATTTCCTCGAATCTTGTTGGACTCTTTCTTCTCAAAACATTCTATAGTAATCAAGAATTTAATATATTATTTCAATATTTTACAAATATCAAGAAATCCCTTAATAAATTCAGCAATTAGGCAAACTTTCTTCAGGTCTACATATCTATAGGGTATCTCTGAATCGTGTAATTTTCCTGCAGCGTCTTTCTAGTTCATTTAGCAAGTTGTTACTGCTGTTATGTAGTACTAATGTAAATGTCGCTTGTTAACAAACAACACATAAGCACACAAACACATGGAGTGAAAAGAGATAGGTTGAGAGAGAGAGAGAGAGAGAGAGAGAGAGAGAGAGAGATAGGCACTGCAGCTCGAGCTTCATAATTCTAGCAACTGTCAACTAACTGTCAACAGGCGACATTCGTTTGCTGTCGACCAACTGCCACAGTGCCACACAATAACAAAACTATGTTTTATGTTGACACAAACACACACATACACATATGTTTATGTATTTATGTATATTTGAAAAGTTTTCAGCTTGACATTCACTTGTGGTGTTGTCTCTGACACATTAGGGTGACTCTAAATATAAATACTCAAATTATTTTCAATACACTTTAGCCAGTTTTTGATTGTGTATTAGTTAATTTTATATTTATTAGTGTAGTTTCATATATATTAGAGCGTTAAGCTTTAATTGACTTAGGGATAAAGATCCGTTTTTTTCCTTTTAAAAATTCTTATTTTCTGGGAGTTGTACAGGCAACAAATATAATTTTTTTTATAATGGACTTTTTCTGACTTTAAATACATTTTTGTATTTATTAAATCTTTTGTATTTATTAAACAAATGTAAGATTTAAAAATAATAAAACCAAATTAAAAATACAGAAAAAAAGTGATTTACTTTATAGTGAAAAAAGGGTATTAATTTTAATGCGAAAACGACGATTTCTGTTTCCCACTATCTCTGTCTGTCTCTATATCTCTCTCTCCTCTCACACACACAACCTCTCTCACTTTTGGCACTTGCAATTTGAAAATCTGATTGCCAGTGGCAAGTCAACGTCAACTAACCGGAATGTTAATTAAATGTTATGCTCATAAGAAAATGTCAGTCTATAATGATGCATGCAAAGCAAACACACACAACAACACACACATCAACACACACACATACACACGTATTAAAATTGGCAAATTTTTTGGCTAATTTACCAATTGCGGCAATTGCTTTTTGTAATTGAATTTTGTTGCAAATCAGTTTTTTGGTTATTTTAACTTTTTTCAACTCAATCACAAAAATCGTATTCTAAAACTTGTACATTTTTTGTCGGCTAACAGTTGTAATGCAATAAAAAAAAGTGCTTTTAAAACGCACGGCTAAAACACACACAATAACAACAACAAAAATACAACTACAGTAAAACTAATAACAACAACAATTGTTAAATCAACGACAAGAGAAAACAACAATAACAAAAATAAAATACTATTGCAAATTGCATGTGAATTTTGCCAGCATGGCGGCAAAATGGCTGCGTTAGCCAACAAAATGGCTGCCAATATGGCCACCGGCAGCAGCAGCAGCAGCGAAACAACGCTGCAACAACAACAGCAACAACAACAACAGATCAACGGCCTTATGACCGCTTCAGTTATACAACCCGACTATTTGCTGAACAATGATCGCGGTTTATTTAAGGTTTATTGTTTTATCAAAGATTTTATTGGGTAAGTAACGCACAAAAGTGCGAGTGCTCAGCAATATTTGCACTGTCAACAGTAGCTTCTGATAGATCTTTGAATTGGATAGAAATTTTATTGTAACCATTGACAAAAGATGAGCTCAAAAATTTTATTATGAAAAAATGCATCTGGAAAAATTACAAAATTCCGAATTTACTTCAAATTATATGAAGTATCTCGAAAAATAATAAATTTGTGTTTTTAAATGTTTTAAAATTAATTATTACTATATTTTTTATTAAAAAAAATTCTATTATGAAAAAATGCATCTGGAAAAATTACAAAATTCCGAATTTACTTCAAATTATATGAAGTATCTCGAAAAATTTTTTTTTTAGGTATATATATATTTGATATTTATTAAAAAATAAATGGTTTTTGAAATATATTGAAATATATTAAAGAAAAATAATTTAAAAAAAAAAACTAAAATTATTTTATAATATTATATTATTTTATATATAAAAAAAAATAAAAATAAAATTTATTCAGTAAAATCGAAAAAATTATTTTAATTTAAAGTCAAAGCAAAGATTCTTTGTATCAAAAGTTGCAGACTAAAAAAAGGCAGCCAAATTTGTTTGCGAACCTTTGATCAGGTTTAAGACCTACCAACTTGTTCATTAAACTCACACCAAGTTGATGATTTATTACTTAAATAGATATATAATTTATATAAATAAATAACCAAATCGAAAGTGAACAAAAATGTTGTTAAATACACAAATATAGTATGAGTAAATGCTACTGTAATACAGTGTCAACACATTTATGTTTGTACAGAGTTTTCTTGACTTTCCCCTCCAACACTTTTTCTCACTGCTCAACAAATGTAGGCGACAAATGCAACACCCTGTATACATATTATGTACAATATATACTTATGTACACTTTTGTTTGCCTTCCCATTTACTGGCGCTTATCATTTTTCACTCTTGTGTGTGCCTTTATTTGTCTGTATAATTCATATTTAATCAACTGATAACTGCAAAAATGTACAATGTGTATACACATTCTGTGTCTGAACATTGTCAACCAGCTGCTGCTGCTGTTGCTTTTGCTGCCTGCTCCAATTGCTGTTCTCCTGCTATTCCCACTGCCATTATCACCTGCCATTCTGTGCTTGGAGCTGCTTTTGGGCACCGAGTTTTCATTTGATATCAGCGCAGGGCAGCGCGACACTTGATATCACTTGTGATACTTGCGCTGTTAAAGTGTGTGTGTTATCACAGTCAATATTTGTATATTTTGGTATATTTCGCAGCTGTCAACACAAAAAAACAAAGCTAGGCTGATCGACTGACGATACTCTGTGTACATATTCTCTAGAGCCTAAAAGCATTATGAAATAATAAGTAAATTTCAATATTTATTTAATATCCTTAAAGAGCTACCTTACACTAAATTTTTTTTTAATTTTAAAATATTTATTTAAATGTTTGTTGTTTGTTTTGCTCTAAATTTCAAAATACTTTGTGGGTGCAAAATTATATTTTTTGATATTTTGAATTGTGCTTAAACATTAAAATTATAAAATTTAAAAGCAATTTATATGCTAAGAAGTAAAAATCCAATTTTCTGAATAGCCCATCGAAAAAAAGTATTTCAAAACTTTTACTATTCATTCAGATATTTGATTTTTATCAGTGTTCAGATTTTTGATACTCACAAACACTTTTTTAAAAGAAAGATAAACTGAAATACATCAAAGAAAACCCGAATTTTGTAGGTAAAAAATAGGAAGATATTTTTTAAAG
This sequence comes from Drosophila subquinaria, assembly GCA_037043405.1. NCBI lineage: Eukaryota > Metazoa > Arthropoda > Insecta > Diptera > Drosophilidae > Drosophila > Drosophila subquinaria. Next base: position 26,736 of record JBAMBL010002044.1, read on the forward strand.
TTTTAGCAAATAATATTACTATTTGTTTGCCGGATTATACCCCTTTTTTGCTCATTTTCTACAGGGTATAAATTATGTTGTGCAATTAGCATCTGCTTGAATTGAGAACAAATTGTGATTAAACCGAAAGGCACCAAAAATGTAAATTTCCTTGTTTACAAAACAAAGCTGGCCTTGAAAAGACTGTGACAGTGTGTGTTTTAACTATTTTCAGTCACATATCAATAGGTATTCTAAAACTAAAGATCGACCTCTGCTAAAATAAAAATAACTTTCCAAATTTATCAAGATAAAAGAAAAAAAATGAAAAAGAAAATGAAAATGGAGGATACAAATAATTTGAATGTGTTTCTGGCTTTTCTGCTGATAGCTGTTGGCTATTTGTTCATCTTCTATTATCAGAAGGTGCGAAAGACGAAGAAGGGTCTTAATCAGCAACAGCAACAACAGCCGCTTGTAGAGTGTGAAGAAAAGGATAAGCCAGGGTTGCCACCATTGTCGTTTATTCAATTGACCGAAAAGCAGCTGGCTGAATATGATGGAAGTCGCCCAGATGGACGCATTTTGATTGCATTTAAAGGCAGTATCTATGATGTGTCCACTGGATTGGATGAGTTTGGTGCCAAGGGCGCTTTGGGCTGTGTGGCTGGCAAGAATTTTACAGAGTATCTCAAACAAATCTGCCAGAAACTGAGACCAAAACTAATTTCATTCAACGCTGGGCAATGCTGCTAGATAAATATTATGAAAGGGTTGGCATTCTAATCGATGAGAATGGCAAGAAGGCCTATGAAAGTGATGACAATCGGGAGAAAGAAATTTCCAAAGATTCTGGCGAGCAGAAATTATCCAAAATGGTCGAAGATAGTGATGGCAATCAGAAGAATCAAATGGTAAAACCTTCAAGCGAGCAGGAAAAATCTGAGAAACAAATTTCAGATGATTCAGAAGTGGTTAACATTAGAGATGACAATCAGGATGAACCAATTTTAGAAGATTCAGGCGAGCAGGCAATATCGGATACTTTCAATATCGAATCGGATGATGACAATTCCAAATTGGGAGAGTCCAGCATTGAGACTTTAATTAATGAGAGCGTAATTGAAGTTAATGACAAGACCATCAATTTAATGAACGACTTTTTGCCCGATGAAATGCTGGAGAATGAATTGCCACCCAATGCCTTGACTGAAGAATTAACATAGAAAATGAGTTAAGGATTAAGCATTGAAAATTTGTTTGTTCTGTTTATTGTTTTTCATCGCCGTTTTAAATGTTGTTGCAAATATGAAACTTGTTAAATGCTAAACAAAAGTATTTTTGTAAAATGCAAACTAAAGAAATGCCCAGAAGTCAATTAACTAAACGCCCACTTGACATTTCTCTTTGCAAATTAGAAATTTCAATTATAAGCACAAAAATTTTAAAGCGGAAAAATCCTTGACTCATCCAAATCTCAACGCCTGTCAGACGACCTGATGAAATATTATTGTAAATATTGTATATTATGATGGCAAGCAGAAAGGGAAAGCAATATTAAAATGAAAATGAACCCTAGACTGTATTTTAGCAACACTTGCCATAAGTGGAAATTTAACATTTTACAGCTGAAAACTATTTCCGTATCCGAATCCTCTTTACATTTCATTGACAATATTTTCATTCTCGGCGGCGCAAAAAATTTGCATTCAATTTTTTGGCTCGCCGCCCCTGAATGACGTCTTTTGGCACACACTGTTATTTAATGTTTATTTTTATTGGGGTTTCATTTTAATGCTTTGGTTGCGTTCTTTCTCACGTCAATTAATTAAATCAATAGATAAGTAAATCACATAAATGTACACGAATATAATCGTACACAATCATGAGGTGAGGTTTTTGCGTCTTGAAATTTAAGCACTTTTATTGACAACATTTTTTTTAGTTAATTTCTATTTGCATACGCAAAATTGATTCGTTTTGAATGCCATTTATTGATTATTGTTTACTTTTTCATTTATTTGCAGGTGAGCGATAACATTTTACTGACTGTGACTGTCACTAGACTAGGCCTACGTTTAAATATAAATATTCATCAGGGCAGTAAGTAAAAATTTCTGAAAATTATTTGAAAGAATTGAAGATTCTTATTTGCTCAATCAAATCATTTTCAATATAAAATTTAGCAAATTATGATTGTATTTTGAGCTGTACAAAATTAAGATAAGGAATTCAGATACGAATTTTCAGAGAGAGACTTCCAGACAATAGATGTCATTTTAAATGTAAGAGTTGATTTTATAATTGTTATAAAAATGACAAAGAATAAATTCTTAAAATTTTGTAAATAAGTTTTTTTTTAATTGTTCAATTTAGCATAGAAATTATGAACAGATTTGACATTAATTTTTGTACCATTTGATAGGAAAATTAAGTTCTTTTTTTGTATTTATTTATTTTTTTAATTATCAGTCGATCACAATTATCACGTAAAATGAAGGTCAGCACATTACAATTTTATTTTGAACTGAGAATAAATTTTTGATAAGGAATTTAGATTCGAATTTGAGAGACTTACAGACAATAGATTTCATTTAATATTTAAGATTTGAGTTTATAATTTATATTTTTATTTATCAGTCGATCACAATAATCACGTAAAATGAAGGTCAGCACGTTACAATTGTATTTTAATCTGAGAATACATTTTTGAAAAGGAATATAGATTCGTATTATTTATTTCAAAATTATTTAGTTGAGTTTATAATTGTTATAGAAAAGGAAAGGAAATTGAAACTATGATTAGATTTAATTTATGTACCATAGTTTTGTTCAATTTTAATTAAAACAAGGTTTAGATTTAATTTTCATTTTTGTACCACAAACATACTTGATAAAAAGTTTTTTTACACAAACTCTTTTTTTACACAAACTTTCGTTTTTTTAAAAACTCTTTTCTTTTACAAGCTCACCTCTTCAATTATTTATTATCAGTCGATCACACTAACCACTTAAATTACATGTCCACGATTGTTTGCTCAGTTTAAGCCCCATTTTTAATCCTCTCACAAACTCTTGTAGAATTCATACACACTTTATTAGTGTTGTTGCCTTTGCAGATGTATTCAGTACTTGTACTTGTTTGTACAAGTCCAACAGACCCGCTACAGTGAGTACTCTGTGTATGTGGACAGAGAGAAAAGTCTGGTCGAGAATTACACACACACACACACACACATATTGACTCTTAATTAAAACGTCTGTCTGGGGCGTTGAGCAAATATTGACATTGTTTCTTATTTTCTTTTTTTTTTGCCGTGTTGTAAGTGCTGCAAAAACAACACACGGAACGTAGCTAAGAAAAAAAGAGATGGCAATAGAAGTGAGAGTCAGAGAGAGAGAGAAAACTTTACACAATTTGTCTAGCAATAAATGAGTCACAATTCAAACTTATCTTTGAGCTTATCAAATTTGTTGATAAGCACATCATAAAAAGTTAAAACTTCCTGATCTAAATTAAAGGCCAATTATAGACAGGGTAAAGAAAAGAGAGGGAGAGAGAAAGGTTGGTAGAAAGAGAAAGACTGTCTGCAAATTGAGTGTAATTTGATTTTGCTTACGTGCGCGCGTTTTATTTTGTGCAACAAACTCAACATTTCTCTAATGAGCCAATGCATTCAGATATTACGTATACGCGCAGGTGGCCCGCTGCTGCAATTTGCTTAAATCAAAAGCAAATTATACGCTGTGCATTTCTTTTTGTTTCATTTTCCTACTTTTTGGCCATTTCACACTCATAAATTTGTTCACGCCAACTCAACACTTGGCGCTGCATGCAATTAGTTGCAATCTCTCTATCTCTCTCCCTCTCTTCTTATTCCTTTCATTTTTGGCACATAATAAATGTCAGAATGTTTTCATCAACAGGTTTTAAACGTGTGCACATAATCGATAATTATTGTCAACTCGACCACGTTTTATGTGCTTTAATTCGGTATTATTTATTTTGTTGCTTTTTTTGCAACATTTTCAAATGACGTCTTTGTCTCTTGGTTGTTTTGCTTTTATTTTTGTTGGCTTTAAGTGACTTTTAATCAGGCACACGCTTTGCTGCCGATTTTAATAAAACTAAATAAACAATACACTTAATAAGTATTAAGTACTTGTCTAATAGAAACTGATTAAAATATTGGAGAATATAAGAGTTTTTAGATACACTTTGTGACAGTTTGGCAAAAGTAAGGGAATGAAACTAAATTATCTGGGGTGCTACAAAAATCAATTTCGCTTGAATTTCACTTAAGTTTCATACAATTTTAAGTGAAATTCAAGCGAAATCGATTTCTGTGGCACCCCCGAATATTTTATAAAGCAATAATTTTAAAGGAGAGTATATTTTTAAGTCTTTTAATCTTACCTTAAAAAATAACTCCATTTACTGAAATTTTCAAACCAATCTCGAAATTCAGCATTGATTTAAAAGTCCCGAATATAGAATTACTGTCGTTTATTATAGACTTTAAATACACTTTGTTATAGATCAACTAACAAATGTGGATATAATTTAAATAAGATTCTATAAAGCATTAATTTCCATTTATTTTTTAAACTCTATATACTGAAATATTCAAAACAATCTCGAAATTCAGCATTTTATGTTCAGAAAAACCGGAATGTAGAATTACTGCCGTTTATTTGATGTTTATGTGTGAAATTAACCAAATTTGATATCGCAAAACAACAGCTTAATAAAAAGCATTAAAAGACCTCAACGATAAGATAAACAAATAAAGATAATATGGGCTTTAAATGCTCGCAGAGTTATGTTAAAAGGTCAATAACGTGTGTGTTTTTGCCATGTTTTTTCACTACAATTCTCATTTTAAGGGTATTTAAAAAACGCATAGAACTCTTCGTTGTTTTTTAAGACGTTCCACAATTGGATTTCGCTTGAGTTTGCAGTACTTTAAAAGTTAAAACACTTTGATAATTGATGATGATTGCTTTTCAATCAGCCAGCAGACATGTTTGTTTGCTCAAGTCTCTTTCTTTTCACAAAAAACAACACAATAATATCCACATAAATGCTAATTATCATATCGCGATTAGATCGCATTGTGATAAGGTTGCTTTGCCAATTTCCCAACCTCCCTGCCACCCACAAATTCTTTTACTAATCATTGTTGTCCTTGTTTTTGTTGTTGTAATCGTAACAACTACGAAGCTGTCGTTGTTATCGTTCGTCGACGTCGCTTCCGCTGCCGGCGTCGCAGTCGCGGCTTATCGATAATTTTTGCTCTTAATTTGGCTTTTTTTCTAACATTTTTTTTGTGCCTTTTTTGTTGACTAGTTGCCGCTTGCCTTAACTAAAAGCCGTGGAAAAAAATTGTTGTGTATATTTTGAAAATAATTTTATTGCTTGCAAACGCAGCTGCCGCTGGCAGCGCTGTCAGCGTCGTCGTCGTCGTCGTCGACGTTGTTGTCGTCGCAGACGTTTTTGGATTTTGTAAAAATCAGTTTTCGGTTCGAAATTCAGTAAACAAAAACTTGTCGCCGGCGCGAGACGCGAGAAAAAAAAGAGAAGCATACTCAAAAAAAAATACGAAAAAACAGAAATAAAGTTGTTATTGTTGTTTTGCTATTTGTTTAAACAATTTGCTATAATTTAAGTTGAATGTACGCAAAGATAAAGACACAGATAGAGATACAGATACAGATAAAAAATACAGATACAGATACAATTTGTAGTGTTGTTGTATCTTTCGAGTGGCCAACGAACGATGACGTGTGTTAATTGTTGTTATTGTACGACGCCCTGACCTTGTTACTGTCGTCTGTCTCTGATGCTCGTTGTATCTTTGTATCTGTGAGATTGGTTCTTAGTTTGATTTGTAATTTTTACTGAGAGCGGCGCCACGTTGCGCATTTGAAAAACTAACCAACTACAACACAGATACAAATGTATATAGATACACTGTATCTCTATCTTTATCTATATCTCTATCTATAGGCGTAGCTGTATCTATGTATCTCTATCTATGTATCTGGACACAAAACGTAACGGAAAGCAGCACACACACGACGAACTACAAAATATTTAAATATAGGCTAAAAATAGCGAAAAAAAAATACAAAATCAACAAACACACACACATAGACACACGCACACAGATACAAATCGAGACGAAACGAAGAAAAACGCAACGAATTGTGGTATAAATTTTTAAGTTTGCCTCGCTTTTGGTGTTTTTTTTCGCCTCTTTTATTGTTGTTGATGTATTTCTGTTTTGTGGGCTTCCACAATTTGTTTTACATTCAACGGAGTCGCAACGTTTGTTTTAATCAATTTGTGCGAAAAAAAACAGTGCTGGAAAGGCCACAAAAAACGTTAAAAGTAGATTAAAAATTTAAAAAAATTTTACTTTATAATTAACAAAATTTTTATAAACTAAAAAATATTTAAATTAAATATAATTAAATAGTTAATGATGAAACACTTAATTCTTAGATATTATACTTTCATAACTTGCAAAATTCTGAAGCTTTTCAGCTGAAATTTTGGTATGTGAGCAGTTACTGGAGAATGTAAATTTTCACTGCAAGAAATGCAGCTTAAAATAGTTTAAAAACGTGTTCAAAATGTTCACATAAAAAGCCGAAATTCGCCCATGTCAACAACAAGTAAACAATTTGTATCTCATTGCGCGGCTGCTGTGTATCTTTTTTATTTGATTTGTATCTCGAATTAATTTGTTAATATTTATTTTTAGTCATCGTGTTTAGCGCTTGATTAATTGCAAATAGACGACGCTCTTTTCTCTCTCTCTCACACTGAGTTGGGATATTCTCTATAAAAATAATGCTAAATATATGAAAATATTAGTTGTTGCCATTTGGCACGACGCTAAACAACAAGTTCCAGTAGCTCTCGCGCGGCTCTTTACAATTATTTTGTTGTTGAATATATTTATTTATTTATATTTAAATAAAGCTAAAAATTGAAAATCCACTTAACAATTTGCCTCATTGCCTCAATATACACGATTCGTGTTGTCGTTTTTGTGTCGTCGTTTCGTTTCAAGTGCATGTTTCGCATTCGTTTTTGGACATTTGCTCAGTTATTTAGATACATTTTGCACTCGTTCGACAGCAAAATAAAATTCGCAAGCGTTTTGTTTTTTCGTTTTCGTTTTGTTGCTTGCTTTGTGCTGATTGAATAATAATTAAACATTGTTTTTATATAACAGTTGAATAGGGCGTGGTTAAAAAAAAAGTAAAAAGCAAAAATTACAATAAGCCATCATTTTTGGCAGTGAATTTGCAAAAAATAAAAAATCAAAGCGCAACCCAGACAAAATACAAACAAATCATAAAAAAAATTCAAAAGCCAAAAATCGTCTTAGACACAACAACAAACGCGTAATTTTGCCAAAAATAACCATACAAAACAAATACCAAAAACTGAAAACGAGTTCAGACACAAAAGTTTTGTTCAACTATAACACACAGCTGTGAAAAGAGTTGTTTGTTACTTTATTATTATAATAATAATTGTTATTGTCGTTATCGTTGTTGTTAACAACAATACAAAAACCGTAATCATGCTCAAGTATCCGCGCACCTCCTCATCCACCTCATCTGGTTACTTCGATGACGACGAGGCCCTAATGAATATGAATCCGTATCAAACCCCACCGTCCTCTCCCCAATGTGTGCCACAGTATTTACAGCGTCACATGGTGCGAATGTTCAGCACTGAAGAGTAAGTAAAATACTGACAAAACTACCGAAAAAAAATACAATAAATGAATGAAATATCAAAATAATTGCAGACTTCTTTAATAAATGACAAATTAAAATCTATTATATTTAAAATTCTAAAGCGAAAGCGATTTCTGTGGCACCCCTGAATATCTTCGGGATTCAATTGGGGAATAGCTTAAAAATTTACATTTTATTTAGTTAAATAAACTTGAGTTTGTTTAATAAATAATTGAGTAAAATACTAACAAAACTGCAAAAAAAAAAATAAAATAAAAAAATAATACAATAAATGATGAAGAAACTAGTATTAAAATAATAACAGACTTCATTGATAAATTGACAAATTAATATATATTATATTTAAAATTCTACATTTTATGAGCAATATCATATATTTCAAAATATTTAAAGTATTTAAAGTTTACTTGCAATGTAAAAAATAATTTTTTTTTTTATTAATTTTAAATAAATTAAAGTTTGTCAATTTTATTTAAATTTTTTTATAACACTTTCAACTCTTCTTCAATTTTTATACATTTTTAAAAAAGTGAATTCTAAACGCATATTCTTAGATTAAGCCTTGATATTGACTGAATGTCAATTTTAGCATGTCAACGCCGTATGCTAAACACACTTCATAACGATTGAATTATTCAACTCCTGAGTTATTCAAGTGCGGTGGGTGTCAAGTCTCGAGGAATTTCACCTTTAAGTGCCTAAGGCTAATTAGTTTGCAGTATTTTTTTTTTTCAGTTCATATGCATATGCAAATGTATACGATATTGTGGCATTTCAATGTCTAGGTAAATGGCAACTAAATATCAAATTTTAGCATAAGCTTGTCAGAACTTTGACCATAACTTACAAATCAGCTGATGGGCTAAACACGCAACAAACTCATACCAGCTGTAAGATGAATTTAACTTTACAAAGTGACCCCAAAAGCAAAATAGAAAAACAAACCTGTTGTTGTTAGCTTGAAACTTTTAAATTATTATTACAAAATCAGTTTCCAAGCAATTTGCATAATTAATTCGTTTATTATACAAGAACGAATAAAAAATTGTGAATTGCAAACGGGGCTCGTTTTATAGAAATGTGCAAAAGATGCAAATTACAGACTACTGAACTCAGACAGACTGGGAGTAAGAAAAACAAAAGCTTTCAAGAAAAGTCGCTGAAAAATCAATTAACAAAAAGAAAAAAGAATACAAATAGAAAGTGCTACAGTTGAGCGAACTCGACTGTAAGCGACCCTGTTTCTTGAAAAATAGTTAAATAACTTGCAAGTTTATTATACGATAAACAGGTCTAATTTGATCTTCTGAGCATATGCCGTAATCTACATACCAATTTTGGTGTGTCTAGCTCTTATAGTCTAGATGACATTAAGTAAATCGACAAAATAAATCAACTCGATTATTGTTATTTACTATTCATTTTTCACAAACCAAGAGTACACTCCCTGTGCTTTATAAATACAGGGTCTTAAAATGTTTAGAAAAAAAAACCGACAAATTAAAATACGCCTAGCATTTGAACAGTGGAACTGCATTCTCCAACCTCAGCCGCACCCTCTTCTGTCTGTCTTATGTTTATGTGGGTGGTATTTATTTGCTTTAGAGCCACGCGCGCACATTTGCCTCCCACTCCCTCCTGCCACCCCTCTTTATCCCTTCTCTGTCCAATGGGGAAGTATTGGGTCATATAGCTTATCGCCCCTCGAGCTCTCGAATGCATTGAAATTGCACATTTGCAATGCGCTTTGAAAACCAAGTATATATTCACAATTTCATACGAGTAAAAGAGCCAAGGAATTATTATTGGTTATTATGACTATCATCGGGACATAGAACTGTAATTCTTATTTGGGTATAATAATAACTCCATGTATGTTTTGATTGTATACAATAAATTCCTTAGTTGTATTTTGAGAGCGTGATAACGATAAGTGTTTGTAACTTTGTTTACGCATTTTATACTCTGTAAATATTCGCTTAAAAGGGGTGTTTCAATAATTATATACATTTGGAATATGAAATATGGAAAAATATGTGTATAGTACTCTTCGATATATTTTTGAAAATATTTTTAGAGCAGTTTGAATAACAACATTTTTTATATTTTTAACTACTTTTGGTAGAAAATATTATGTTTACTTCAAAATTACAATCTTCAGTTTTTTACCTATTTGTCTACATTCAAACTAAAGTTTGTAACGTTTAGTCATAAATTTTCAAGACATATTTCTTGACTTGCCAAGATAGAAAACAGATTAACATTCAGAAGAATCTTTAAAGTAAACGCTTAGTTACTTTTTTCTTCGAAATAAACTTTAATATAAACGTTGATAACACATTTTCAACTTCTTTTTCTCTTTATGAGTAAAATTTGGACAAAATTTGTATTCCTTAGATATTCCTAAGAATCTTAGATAAATAATAAAGTTCCCTTGCTTCACAACGAATAATGTTCTATGATAAATGTAATTGATAAATTATTGCTGTCTATAATTCAAATGCACATTGCCCATTTTGTGCACGTGGCTTATTTTTTTTTTTTTTTTTTTTTTGGCATTGTTCCTTTTTCTTGCGCAGTCTGGCAACGCCATTAACATCATCATTATCTGTGGGCTTTGAGACTCGTTCAACTCAAGTTGAGCACGCAACTTGAAAATAACAAAACTTTTTCCACACCTCCAACCCCTTTTTCCTCCCCTCCCCTCCACATATAAAAGCACTAACAATAGGAGGTAATTAGGCAACGTTGCCAGGTTGTCTGCTGAGTATTTGTTTTTGTTGTTTTGCTGTTTTTATCAATGAACTGCCTTGAACTGAAGACGAAGACGAAGCCTCTCCACGCTGATTACCTTTGCCAATCTTAAGACAGAACTTTACTTTACTAAAACAACAACAACAAGAACTACAATTCTACAACAAAAATTGAAAACATTTTCTTTGAGTCAACGTCTCATTTTGAGACCAAAAGGTAAATGCACGCTGTGTCGTCTATAAAAAGGGGGTCGCACGACCTTTGACCTTTTCGTGTGGCCGCCGCAATGTGTTTTTTTTTTCATTTGGACTCTGTGCCTACGAATTCAACGGTTGACTAGACTCGACTGTGCATTCAGTTGGAAAAGCAGCGTGAAAATGCGAACACATGTTTCATGTGATAAATAAGCAACGAGTTTGCTTTTTTCTATTAATATGCTATCGATTAATTTTATTTATAATTAAATCACAGCTTGTCGGGAATACGAAGTTTTGGATATCAAAAGAGAAGCATTAATTTGACCTTGAAAAATGGGGTTGAAGTGGATCTTAATGGCATCATTATTTGCCTGTCTTTCTCTCTCTCTTTTCCTTGCTTATCAGTCTAGTTAGTATCTATGTGGCCTTGTATTTAATTTGATTAGATATGTACTATTCCATTGTTAAGATACTTATCTTGTGTCTTGTTCTTTGTCTTTCGTTGATATTAATGGATTTGTTGTAGAAAATTCTTTATATGTATGTATATAGACTTCTTTATACTTAATAACATAAAAGTAGGGTATCTAGGGTCTATACAAACTAAATGGTATTATTTTGTTTTATATACGCTGATGGAAAAAATAACAAAGCGATCGATTTTCTTTTTAGTCTTTTAATTGCTAGTTTCATAAATTGTACTTCATACCAATTTTGTAATGTTTAAAAATTGAACAAAACAACAGAATTCTATATCAGCGGTGTGCACAAAATCTGAATTCGGGAGCACTACAACAACAACAACAACTCTATTAGAGTCTACCTAAGTTGAGAGCAGCCGCTGCTCCCGGAGCCACTGCGTGCCCACCGCTGTTCTATATTCATGCGCAGCTTTTGATCATATTGTTAAAGATTTGTTTTTAAATGTAAAAATGACTGTCGTTTCTATTAATATTTCCATCACTGTATTAAGGGGTATATTTATTTTGGAATAAAATAATTTTTTTCCCTAAACTAATCTATCCTTAAGGATGGGAAACAGGGAACGGGATCATTTGTGGAACTAGAAAGTTGTATAACAATTTCATACTGTCTGTAACAATATTTATCAAACCCAAATGTCTTAGCCACAATATCAAACCCCTTCATCTTTTGGCATAGCAAATGAACAATTTAGATTAAGTGCATTTTAATTTGTGCTCTTAACTATTTATTATAATGTGTTAATATACATTAATTGTGAAAGCAAAAACAAAAACTGTTTATAAACGCATTCATTTTGTTTAAGCACACCTGAAATTCACACACACCAACACACACACACACACACACACACACACACACACACACACACACACAGTTAAAGACGCAGCTGGCAAAAACATTTTTCATGGTCAATTCAATTTGCATGTGTGTACTAGTTAAACATATGTGTATGTGTGAGTGTATAGACATATATATTAATATCTTTGTATTCATAGCTATATAAAGACCACAGATGTTTGTATTTTCCGTAGGCCTGCAAAATGTTTTTAGCTATTTTTCTCGTTTTTTTTCTCTTATTTATAATGTTTTTTGTTTCGTTTCTTTTTTTTTTTGCTGAACGCTCTAAGCAAACAAATTTAAACGTAACATTTGTCGAGTCTGCAAAGGTGTATACGATTAAAAAAAAGAGGAATAACAACAAAATATTTAACATTTTTATTTGTTTGTTTATGTCGAAATTAACTTGGCCAAAAAGCAGGAGACGCCTTTTGTGTGTTCGCATCGTCATTAATTAGCATCAGACAGTTGAAATTTATTTCTCATTATTTGTACGTATTTCGTACAGGATGCAATATTTTTTAACACACTTCAATACCATGTACTTTTTTGGATAATGTGGAGAACATTAGTTGAGAAAGTAGTGAAATAAATTCCAACAGCGTGTCGATTTAAATATCGATATTTAAAAATCAACAATACATGATTTGAGTTTTCGATATATCTGCAAATAATATATCGCAATATATTGAGCTTTTTGAAAATAAAAATTTGTACAT